>VZUI01080085.1:0-20758 GCA_013401135.1 Cettia cetti
GTGGGCGGAGCCGCCGGCCCCGCTCCGCCGCGCGGCTGCAGCACCGGGAGCGGCGGCGCCGAGGGCGCTCGGGGCGCTCAGCATGGGCGCCCGCCGCTTCCTCGGGCTCCTGCTCGCCGCCTGCGCCGCCTTCCTGTGCCCCGGTCCCGGCTGCCTCGCACGTAAGTGGGGCCGCAGTCCCGGGAGCGGCCGCTCCGCACTGCGGGACCGCGCCCGCCGCCCCGTCCCCGCATCCCCGAGCAGTCCCCGCATCCTCCGTTCTCTCGGGCATCCCCCCTTCTTCCCCGAGCATCCCCCGGCATCCCTCGGTATCCTCCGCCTCCCCTGTTCGCATCATTCCCAAGGTCACTGCCGGACACGGGCGTCCGGGCTCTCTCCCCGACCGCGCCCCGCCCGGGGCGGCCCCGCCGCAGCCCCCCCGCCGGCGGCGGCACCGCGCCCGGCCGCAGCCTCTGGGGACCCGGGACAACCGGGACGCCCCGAGGATCCGGGATGCCCCGGAATGCCGAGGAGAGCGGGGCGGCCCCGCGGGACCGGCCGGGTTCCGCCAGCACCTCGGCCAGCGCCGCCACCCGCCGGGCTGGCCCCGCCTGGGGCTGCACCGGGCCCGACACGGTACCGGGGCTGGGGGCAGCCACTCGGGAACGGGAATCGGCGGGGCCCTGGCCGCACCAGGCAGCTCCCCGTGGCCTCCTGAGCCGGGGGCCGGGGCCTCTTTCCCGGGGCCGGGGCGAAGGAGCATCGAGGCGCGGTGCGGTGGTACAGGGGATGGTAGAGTCGGGGGGCGGTGGACTGGGGCTTGATGCAGCATGGTTCCTACGGTGAGAAGTGGGGATGCTCCTGGGCTCCCCGGGTTCCGTCCGACCCGGTAGGGGACTCTGAAAGACGTTCGGGACCCCGGCCCCTCCGGAGGGTCTTTTGCCGGTGCCGCGAGGATTTGCACGGGATCCCCCTGGATCCCACGCGGGATCGTTCCCCGCCGGGGCGGGGCAGAGCGGGGGGTCCCGTCACCCACGTCAGTGCGGAGGCGGCTGGTGCCGGCGCCGGGGCCCGCAGAGGTGTGTCAGTCAGCTCCGCTGCAGTGGGAGGGGAGAGCAAAGCGGGCCCGCCGCTCCGCCGGCCCGCGGGAGCCGCGGGGTCCCCAGGATCCGCAGGGCTGGGGAGCTCCCACAGGGACACTGCTCAGCTCAGTGCTCCGAGGCCGCCCCCAACTCCATTCTCCCCTCAGGACCCTGCTATGATGAGCTCGTTGCTCCCCTTTACTCCTACTCCATCGGTGCCTCCTCCAGATACAACATCTTCTATTCGGCCAGCTTCGCCCGTCTGTACAGTGAGTGCCTCCGCAGAGCTGGGGTACAGGCGGGGCAGGGGAGGTGGGCAGGGGCTGTCCCTGGCCAGGTTTTGCCTCTGGCGGGGTTGAGGGGTCTAATCAGGCGCTGTGGTGGGGCCGAGCAAGCAGCCGCCGCTCAGTCAGCAGCCGAGCCGCTGAGCTGCTCCCCCCGCAGGTACCAGCGGCTGGTCCCCCGACCCCCGGGACAAGCAGCCCTGGCTCCAGATCGACCTGATGAAAAAGCACCGGATCAATGCAGTGGCCACGCAGGGAACCTTCAACACCTATGACTGGCTTACACGCTACATCGTGCTCTACGGAGACCACCCTACGAGCTGGAAACCCTTCTTCCAGCAGGGCAGCAACTGGGTAGGGGGAGCCCGGGGTACACTGTGGGAGGGGGCCCTCTGAGGGGAATAGAGACCCCTGGCCTGGAGCAAGGTGTTGACAGTGACCCTTCATCCCCAGACATTCTTTGGGAACGTGAACGAGAGCGGGGTGGTGCGGCATGACCTGCATTACCCCATCCTTGCACGATACATTCGCATCATCCCGGTGGCCTGGAACCCGCGCGGGAAGATTGGGCTGCGCCTGGGCCTCTATGGCTGCCCCTACCGTGAGTACCTGGCCAGGGGCTGCAGCAGCCCTGCGTGGTAGGACCCTGGCTCTGGCACACCTGGAAAACTCTCTCAGAGGGGGTTGTGCCCAGTCTGCAGCCATGGCAGAGACCATATCAGAAGGATGTGTTCTCTGTGCCAGGGCACCTGCTGCTGCAGGCAGTGACACGGGTGGGGCCGCTCTGCTCTCCCCAGGGTCCCACGTGCTCTACTTTGATGGGGATGATGCCATCTCCTACCGTTTCCGAGCCAAGAGGGTCAGTACCTTTGAGGATGACATCTCCTTCAACTTCAAGACACTGGAGCAAGATGGGGTGCTGATGCACGGGGAGGGCTCACAGGGTGACTACATCACAGTGGAGCTCAAACAGGCTCAGCTCCTCCTGCACATCAGCTTAGGTGAGCTGGGGCCAGGGGCCAGGGGCGTGGGGCCAGGGGGCCACCGGCTGATGCTGGTCCTCCCCAGGCAGCAGCCCACTGCACGCCAGTGAGGGCCACACAACGGTGGCCGTGGGCAGCCTCCTGGATGACCAGCACTGGCACTCGTTGCACATTGAGCGTCTCGGCCACTACGTCAACCTGACGCTGGACGGGGAGGTGAAGCGCTTCCGCTGCCGTGGCACCTTCGATCAGCTCGACCTTGAAACTGAGGTGGGTGCACTGGGCAGGGGGCTGCCAGGATGTTGACCTGTGGTGTTCTCCAGAGAGGGGATGATACCCTCCCTCTGCTTCGCAGGTATTCTTTGGAGGGGTGATCGACCACGACAAGCAGCACCTCATCTACCGGCAAAACTTCCGGGGCTGTGTGGAGAACATCATGTTCAACGGGGTCAACGTCGCTGAACTGGCCCGGCACCGGCAGCCCAACATTCGCTTTGAGGTCCAGCCTGGGGGGTGGCCCCTTCTCTGGGAGTCCTCTCCCTGCTTTGGGGGAACTCCTTTCCTGGGTGTCCTTAGCCCCACTGTGGGGTGACCCCTTTCCTGGGGCAAGGCTCCCTGCCTGCTGTGGGGTGACACGGGGCCAGGCAGCGGCCGTGCTCATCCAAGCGGCGCCGGATTGACCATGCAAGGTTGTCCCTGGCCTGAGGCGCCCGCCTGGCTCTGCCAGGCATTGGGATCAATTGGGCATGATTGAGGCCAGGAATGCAGGGATTAGAGGGCCTCCCCTCTATGGGAACATTCACTTCCTCACCCCTCCTATGGTCACCCCCAGGGCAATGTGGGCCACTACTGCCAGGACCAGCTGACCACCCCCATCACCTTCGCTGGCATCAACAACTACGTGCAGGTGCAGGGGATCCCACGGAGGAACCGCCTGGCTGTCAGCTTCCGCTTCCGCTCCTGGGACACTGTTGGCCTCCTGCTCTACACCGGCTTTTCTGACAACCTGGGCTCCCTCGAGATGGTGCTGAGTGAGGGGCAGATCAATATCTCCATCGCCCAGCCTGGCAAGAAGAAGCTGGAGTTTGCCGCAGGTGGGCTGGGGAGCCAGCATGGGGCTGGGGGTCAGTCTGGCAGTGGAGCGTCCCCACGCACCTTCCTCTCCACACAGGGCATCACCTGAATGATGGTTTCTGGCACTCGGTGCACCTGGTGGCACGGGAGGGCTCAGCTGTGGTGACCATTGACAATGAAGATGGTGCCGAGTTTCGGGTGGTGCACCCCTTCCAGCTACGCACTGGCAAACAGTACTTCTTTGGAGGTGGGCAGCAGGGTGGGGTCTGGGGCAGTGGGTGTCTGAGGGCTGCTCACCCCAATCTGTCTTACAGGCTGCCCCAAGCCGGCCTCAGTCACCGGCTGCCGGTCAAACCAGACAGCTTTCCACGGCTGCCTGCAGATGCTGCACGTAGACATGCTGCCCATGGATGTGGAGCTGCTGGCACAGCAGCGGCTGGCACAGTACCATAACGTGTTCTTCAACGTCTGTGGGATCACAGACAGGTATTGACCAGGACAAGGGTGCTGCCTGGGAGTGGGGGGCACTGGGGGGCTGTGCTGGTGCTGGGACAGGAGCCCTCTGTGTCCCCAGGTGCACCCCCAACCTGTGTGAGCATGACAGCCGCTGTATCCAGTCCTGGGATGACTTCATGTGCATCTGCGACCTGACAGGGTACAAAGGGGAGACCTGCCACAAATGTGAGCCTGGAGCCTCGTGGGTCAGGGACAGAAGGGGCACCTGCAGCCCCTACTCCTGCATGGTGCCTCCCTTGTACTGACCTCCATCCCGTTCTTCTCTTCCAGCCCTTTACAAGGAAACATGTGATGCTTACCGGGTCAGCGGGAAGACCTCAGGCAACTACACCATCGACCCAGACGGCAGTGGGCCGCTCAAGCCCTTCACGGTGTACTGTGACATCCGAGGTGGGGATAGCAGGAGGGCAGAGGGGACCTCTGGTGCCCCTGGGAACCAGTCCTTGCCTGTGTATTGGAGCTGGAACAGGACACAGGGAGTGAGGGTGTCCTAGAGGTGAGGCCCTAAAGCTTCCCTTTCACTGCAGAGGACCGAGCATGGACCATCATCCGGCACAACCGTCACTACGCTACGCGGGTGACGGGCTCCAGTGTGGACCAGCCCTACCTGGGGGCCGTGGAGTACTGGAACGCCTCCTGGGCCGAGGTGTCAGCCCTGGCCAACGCCTCTGAGTACTGCGAGCAGCGCATTGAGCTCCACTGCTACAACTCCCGCCTGCTCAACACCCCCTGTGAGTGCTGAGAGAAGGGGTGGGGCTGCATGGCTGCACTGCAGGGCCGTGGCACGGGACCATGTCCTGACCCTCCTGTGCGCCTGCAGCCGGGCTGCCCTTCAGCTTCTGGATGGGTCGGAACGATGAGCGGCACTACTACTGGGGGGGCTCACGGCCGGGCATCCAGCGCTGCGCCTGCGGGCTGGACAAGAACTGTGCTGACCCCCAGTACTTCTGCAACTGTGATGCTGACCATGCAATTTGGTGAGTGGCAGCAGCTGTGGAACAGGAGCTGTGCCGTAGGGGCTGCAGTCACGGGGGGCACAGATTCTGGGATACTCTGAGGTACAGGGCAGTGGGCTGGCAAAGGACAGGAACACCTCGTGGTCCCTCTGATGCACTCATATTTGCAGGAGAACAGACAAGGGTCTGCTGACCTTTGTGGACCACCTGCCCGTCACCCAGGTTGTAGTTGGAGACACCAACCGCACTGGCTCTGAAGCCCAGTTCGTGCTGGGGCCCCTACGGTGCTATGGAGACCGTAAGTGACCGGCCCCACAGAACATCCCCTGCCTGCAGAATGCCTACACCTGCCTGTGGTGTCCCACATGGAGGGACCCTGCTCATCCCTCACTGCCCCTCCTGTTCCCTGCAGGCAACACCTGGAACACCGTCTCCTTTAACAGGGGCGCAGCCCTGATTTTCCCCACCTTCCAGGCCAACCACAGCCTTGACATCTCCTTCTACTTCAAGACCACTGCCCAGTCTGGAGTCTTCCTGGAGAACCCAGGCTACCGAAACTACATCCGCATTGAGCTCAACAGTATGGGGGAGCAGAGGGTGCAGGGTTGTTGGGGGCAGAAGGGCTGGGGCCTCTTCTCAGTATCATGTCCTTGCAGCCACTAGGGACGTGGCATTTATATTTGACATTGGGAATGGGGACGAGAACCTGACGGTGCGCTCGGTGGTACCCTGGAACGACGACGAGTGGCACCAGGTGAAGGCTGAGCTCAACGTCAAGCTGGCACGGCTGCGGGTGGACAAGCTGCCCTGGGTGGTGCGGCCATTCCCCCCACAGAGCTTCGTCCGCCTGGAATTTGACAGGCCCCTCTACGTCGGTGAGAGCCCCTGGCCACCCCCCTGCACCCCCAGGCCCCCAGGTGCCACAGGACACTCAGTCTTGGCCCCGCTGCAGGCGCAGCAGAGCACAAGATGCGCCCGTTCCTGGGGTGCCTGCGGGCGCTGCGGATGAACGGGGTGACGCTCAACCTGGAGGGCAAAGCCAACGAGACGGAGGGTGTGCGGGTCAACTGCACCGGCTACTGCCAGGACCCGCCGGTGCCCTGCCAGAACAGCGGGCTCTGCGTCGAGCGCTACAGCCACTACACCTGCAACTGCAGCATCTCCGCCTTCACCGGGCCCTTCTGCAACCACGGTGAGTGGCTGTGCTCCGCGGGGTGGGAGGGGCCGAGGAGCCGGCGCTCCCCTCACCCCGTAGGCTCTCTCACAGATATCGGTGGGTACTTCGAGGAGGGCACCTGGGTGAGGTACAACATCCTGCCCATGTCGCTGTACGCCGCCCGCGAGTTCGCCAGCATTGTGAGCAGCCCCTGGCAGCCGCTGCCCGGCTACAACCTCACCAGCGAGGAGGTCAGCTTCAGCTTCAGCACCACCTCAGCACCTGCTGTGCTGCTCTACGTCAGCACTTTCGTCAAGGACTATATGGCCGTGCTCATCAAGGATGATGGTGAGGGCACGGCTCTCTGCCCTGGGGCTCACCCAGAGCCTGCATGGGGACCCCTATCTGGTGCTGGGGCTGCACAGGATGCTCCTCTCTGTGGACTGGATGTGCCCACTGAGAGGTCCAGCCCACTGAGAGGTCCAGCCCACTGAGAGGTCCAGCCCTGCTGACAGCCCTGTGCTGCCCACAGGGAGCCTACAGCTGCGCTACCAGCTGGGCACAAGCCCCTACGTCTTCACTCTCACCAACAAGCCAGTGACAGACGGGCGGCCCCACCGTGTCAACATCACCCGCCTGCACCGCACACTGTACACCCAGGTTCGGGCTGGGGCACCCTCCCAGTGGGGCCTGGGGGCTTCAGGTCAGGCTGGGAGGGGGCATGGGCAGGGTGGCTCTGTGGGCACTGATGCTGTGCACCTACTTCCCAGGTGGACTATCTTCCCATCATGGAGCAGCAGTTTTCCCTGTTTGTGGACAGCAAGCTGGACTCGCCCAAAAACCTGTACCTGGGTCGTGTGATGGGTGAGCTGGGTCCTGGCCTTAGCTGGGGTCCCATACTAGGGTCTCCAGGGTCTCCTCTGCACAGCATGGCCCTTGCCCTCTGAGAGGGATGAGTAATCACTCTCCTTCTGTGGCCCCACAGAGACTGGCGTGATTGACCCCGAGATCCAGCGCTACAACACACCCGGCTTCTCAGGCTGCCTCTCAGGGGTGAAATTCAACACCCTCGTGCCCCTCAAAGCCATCTTCCACCCCACCAGTCCCCTGCGGCCATACAGCATCCGGGGGGAACTAGTGGAATCAAGCTGTGCCTCAATGCTCCCCCTCAGCACCATCCTTATCCCTCCTGAGATGGACCCCTGGTACATGGCCACAGGTGGGTGCTGTGGTGGGACCCTGGTGGGGATGGAGCCCTCGTCATGCAGAAAGGCTGCAGAAAGGAAGCTCCAGCATGAGACCTTGCTGCAGCCTGATCTCAGCTGCCTACTCTGTCTCTCTGCAGAGTTTCCCCACGTGCACGACGATGGCTGGATTGGCATCATCATTGGGTGTAAGTGAAGCCTCTGGCTGGTATTCCACACTGGCACGGCCCTGCGGCCCCTCCCCAATCCCTCACGGCCGTCTCTTCCCCGCAGTCGTGATCTTCCTGCTCCTGCTGCTGGCGGGGCTGCTGGTGCTGCTCTACTTCTACCACCACCGCTACAAGGGCTCTTACCACACCAACGAGCCCAAGGCCATCCAGGATTACGGCGGCGCTGCCAAACCGCCATCGGCACGCAAGGAACAGAACCTGCCCCAGATCCTGGAGGAGCCGAGAGGGGACTAGCGGGGCCGGGGGTGGGACGGGCTCACAGCCCCCGCAGCCCCGGGAGCCGCCCGGGAACGAGCGAGCATCGCGGGACCAAAAAGGCCGAGCACACCTGAACTGCCAACACCCGCCTTCAGACAGACCGGACCGGAGCGGACCGGACCGACCCGACCGCCACCTCCTCCTCACGGCCGCCACCGACCGGCCCCCGGAGCGCGGCCGCGACCCGCCGAGCCCCAGCCTCGCTCGCCCCGGACACGCCGACAGCCCCCACGCCGGAGGCAGGCCGCTGCCTTTACAGCTGCCAGATCCTGCCTGGCCTCTGCCGGGGAGCCCCAGGCCCGGCGCCCCCCCTCCCTCAGGCCGGGGGCACCCGGCTGCTGCCGCCCGATAGTGCTGCCCGCGTAGATGACCCGCTGCTTTGCTCGCTTCGCCAGCGCCACGCAGAGCCACGAGCACCGGCCCCGCACAGCCGGGCTGCCAAGCAATACTCCACACCGGCGCCGCGCATGCCGCCACCGCACCTTGCTGAGATGCTGCTTTCATAAGATCAGGTACAGATCCTTTCTACCATTTTTGTTGCTGGATATTCTACTACACTCTGGTTTTTTTATTCTATCGGTTTGTATAAAAAACCAAACGGAAGCTCCTGCGGGCGTGACGTCCCGCGTGTCGTGGTACGTGGTCTGTAGTTTGCTACTTCTCTGTACGAAGTGCCAGTCCTGCTGATTACCTCCAGCCCAGGGAAAGCTCCTGTTCACTTGCTGTGTTGTGGTAAGACGATGTTACAGATATGCATTTATCTACCCAAAGGCCTGGCTCCACTGGGCACTTTATTTTTAAAAAGTCTGTTCTTTTGAATGAGATGTGAAGATAAGCAAATAAAGGCAGAATGATGGCGTTTGACACTCCCCAGCCTTCACCTTGGCAGCCTGGGCAGATCCTCTCCTCCCACCCTGGCTCAGCCAGCACCAACACCAAGGGAGGCACCACACTGACAACAGCAATTCCTGGTTCTGGAGCGAGATGCAGCATGTAGTGAGCCAGGGCTAGAGGCAGCTCAACTGCTGCTGCACACACAAATCATGTCCTGCTCTCCCCACCACGCACCTCTGCCCCCTTCCCACCCTGAGCCACTGTGACTCAGGCAGCTGGCAGCACTGGGTCACTTGTGATTCCCCCTGGACCCTGAGAGCCACGTCAGGGACAGCCAGGCTGAGCCCAGCAGGCTGGGGACAGTGTGGGGACAGGCTGCTGCCCACGGTAACAGAGGCCAGCAAACAGGGGAGGGTCTTTGCTACCACTTTATTATGACAAAGGCTACAAGCCATGTTATTTAAAGTGCATTATTATTACCATTATTCACTGTCAACAAACCACAGACACAAGCCTGGCATAGTGCAGATATGGCCGAAGTGGCAGAAGACGCTTAGGCAAGAGCAGGGTTGGCAGGAGCTGGGCGGATGGAGGTGGCAGGGAGCAAGGCTCAGGCAGGTGCTGGGATACAAGCACTGCTCCAGACAGACCTAAACACCTCCAAGCTCCAGGGGGCCATCACAGACAAAGGGAAGGACAGCCAGCCTGGCCTGCCACGGCAGGGCACTGGGAAAGCATGGTGAGGGCTGGGCCAGGGAGGGCTTGGCTCCCAGGCACCCAGCACCTCTGTGTGTTCCTGGACTAAAAAGCTGGGAGTGGGCTGGGGCCCTGGAGCCAGGTCAGGGCTCAGGCAAGCTCCTCATGTCATCCTGGGAACCCAGCCCTGGACGCTGGGAGCACAGCACAGCACCCAGCACCAGGCCAGGCAGGAGGCTGATGGTGAATGTGGCTCTCAGGGGACAGCCCCAACCTTCAGGTCACCCCAGGCCTCATCCAGCCTGCCCTGTCCCAGGCCTGGAGCAACATCCCAGCAGAGGTGCTGACGGATGCAGGACACCTGGGATGCCTGCAGTCCCTCCACCCCAAAATACAGGGGCCAGCCAACAGCTGAGGATTAGTTTAAAGTGCATTTTTCTTTCCTTTTTGCATGGGGTGCCAAGGCTAAACCTCACCATGCCAGAGAATATTTCCCCTTTATTCCCAGGGCCAGGGGGTCACAAAGCCCAAGGCAGATTTCTGAGAAGCCTGCCCTGGGTCACAAAAGGCAGTGACTGTAACATTGTCCTGTACCCAGCTCAGTGGCATCCCTACTCAAAACATCGTGTTGCATAGTGCTGCTCTCCCATCCCCAGCCAGGCAGTGCCCATTTCCCAGCCAGCTGGGCAGAGGGGACACCACCCTGGGACAGCCATGGCCCAGGGGCTGCTTACACTCCTGCCCCAAGTCTCTCTGGTGTCTGGATGGAAAGTAGCACTTGTGACACACACAGCAGCAGGAAGAGCAGCAGTCATGTCAGCGTGAAGCAAACATGGCATTGCTTACAAGGTGCAGCAGCAAGGTGTGCCAGAACACACCCCGGAGCTTAGATGATGTCTGTCTCCCTCTCTATGCCGACATACTTCAGGGCATCTGCCTGGCTGTACCTACAGAACAGGAAGTCATGGCTGCAGCAATGGCCTTCCATGCTCCCCACAAACCTGCACAGAGGGTGGGGTCAAGCCTGCAGCCCAAGGCCCCTGCAGCCCAAGGTACCTGTAGTCAAAGAAGAGCTCCTCTCCTGCCTGGATGGCTCTCTTGGCAAAGATACCAATCCGGTGGTCTCCGTTCACCATCACAACTGCAACCAGAGATGACACAACATCAGAGATGCAGCATCAGAGATGTGCAGCCCCAGCCTGGGCCAGAGCTCTCTCAGCACCATGTCCTGCCTGGCCCAGCCGGGCAGGGGGACCTCACCTTTCGCATAGCAATTGGGGTTCACCGAGTGGTTGGCAAAGCGGATTTTATTTCCTTTGCGAGTAGCGTCAACAACAAAATCTATTTCAATAAAAAAGAAGGAAACTGTGGTGTAAGGCCAGGCCTGTCACCCAGGCAAGAGGTGGGCTGAGCCTGCCCACTTGCCCAGCAGCCCTGGCATCTCCACCCCTGGCAGCCTCAGGAAGTTACCATTGTTGAGGTTGAAGAGGAAGCTGGACATGTACTTGTCGTAGACCTTTCCTCGCCTGTCAGCCTCATCCTGTGAAATGAGCTGTAGAGAGAGATCACCTTGAGAGACTCAGCAGCTGAGGGCTGAGCCAGGTGCTCGCCTGCCTCCTGGAAACACCACCCTGCTCTCCCTCCCACCGCATGGGCAGGAGCTTGCCAGGGCTCCCAGGGATGGGGCAGGGCTCTCAGGCAGCAGCACACACACAACACGCTTCTCTACAGTGGAGGACCAGGAGTACTGAGAGGTGTCCCCAGACAGCCCAAGGTCAATCTCCAGGGCTGCTCAGGGCGAGCCCATGTGCACAGCTGAGCTGGGGAAGGCAGCTGACCCTGCAGCCAAAGGAAGCTCTCCCACCACACGCAGCCCCCGTGTGCCTGGCCAGCAGCCCCAGGACAGGCAGCAGCACTGACCTCCCCGCAGTACTCGGAGATGAACTCGTTCTTCTGCACAGCCTCCTTGATGAAAGTCCCCCAGCCAGCCACGTCTGATGGGGCCAGCAACAAATGCTGGAACCAAAATGAAAGGAAATAGGGAGAGTTGGCAGGTACAGCACCTCACAGCACACAGATCGTGGGGGCAGAGGGAAGCCAGTGTCCACACAGCATCCCCTTGTTATGGTGACACACAGCTCCCTGCAGACTTACACACTACATGGAGCTGCACAAGACCTGACACACTCTCACTTGCAACTTTCTCTGAATTTCCCTTTTTTTAAAATGTGCAGTTCCTTGCTCTGACCAGCAGAATTCAAGACTAAATCTTTCTCTAGAATAACTTTGTACACTCCATTGCTCTCACCATTCCTCATGTAACTCCCATCTCCTGATTTTCACATCCACAATCCCTACTCCAGAGTAACTGCTGCAGAGGCCCAGGGCAGAGCAGCTTCTTTTCCAGACTCTGGCACTGTGGCAGCTGCAGGGAAGTTGTTCCCCCCCACACAGCAGCAGCAGCAGCAGCTGTGTCTCAGCTCTGCCCTGAGGCAGCCCCTGCCACACTGCTGTCAATACCTTTTTGAGGCCTCGCTGGATGCTGCAGTTCTTGCAGGAGACCACCTTGCAGTCCCAGTGCTCGGAAGCACCACAGGTGAGGCAGAGGTCTGGGTCACACTCCCGCACTGCCAGGTAGCAGGGGCACTGCTTGGTGTTGCACTGGGTCTTACAGCGGCAGCCTGGGAAGCGGTTCTGACCTGTAGCAACAGACCATGGGTTTGCACTGTGAGGTTTGGCAGGGAACAGAGGGGCCGTGCAGGGTCTCTGCCCCAACTGCTCCTCCCCTGGCAGGTCTTGGGAAGGGACAGAATAAAGTCTGGCTGTTTTCTCCATTGCAGAGCTGGGAATGGAAGCCCAGATGGGAAAAAAACACACGGCAGAGCAGTGACCCAATGCCCACCCTAACTGCTGGAGGCACATCCTGCTCCCAGGGGAGCAGCATCAACACCCACAGGATACAGACAAAGGGATGAGCACTAACAGGAGTGTCTCTCAGCTGCCAACAGCTGCGTGGCAGCACAGAACCATTTCCTTTTGGACTTTAGCAGGCTGCTAGCAGGACTGCTGTGGATGGACAGAGCAGCAAATGCAGGAATAAAGTAGGCCCCCAGCAAACCCTCGCTCTGCACCCTCCCTGTGCTCAGTGCCAGAAGAGCTGGCTGCTTTCCTGCCCAATAGTCCTTGACCTCTTCTTACAGTCAGGGTTGCACTGGCAGAACTTCTCACAGAAATTCTGAGTCATGATGCAAGGGCAGGAGCTGTCACAAGGATGCTCGGGGTGGTCACAGGGCTGGTAGTTGTACACCTGGGTTGGTGAATTATCTAGAACAAGAAGAGAAATGCCAAGATTGGAAGCTGCATGTTGCAGAAACCTTTTCAAAGCAGCAAGTGCAGGACGCTGGAGCCAAGGAGGTGCAAGCTGCCCATCTGCCTGCACTGGGCAGGGAGCCTGGCAGCACCCAGCTCCCACAGGCACACACATGGCTATGCTCACTGACCATAGCCCAGTCCACAGCAGGGCTGCACACCAGCCCTCAGCCTCCCCTGGCTGCAGCAAACCCCACACATGCAGCCTCAGCAGGTACTGGGATGGCCACGATGCCCCTGGCACCCCAAGGAGCCTGGCCAGGAGCAGTCACGCCCCTCCACACTGCTGGACCTGCTGGGCTGGTGAACAGGATGCTGCCATCCCGCTGCAGCAGTCAGGGCTGAGAACTCAACCCTCACAAACCTCCCATGACACAGCCACAGCCAACACTACCTTTCTTCAGCTGGATCTTCCTGCAGTGCGCAGCCCACAGCCTGGAAAAGGAGCAGAGAAGGTTGAGGGGATGTGTTAGCCATCAGGGAGAGCTAACCAGCACCAGCAGCCAGCACAGCAGAGATGGGCCTGGCAGATTCATGCATTAATGATCAGCAGCCACCATAAAGTGGAGAGAGATGAGAGTGACGCAGCTGCAGCAGCAGCTCTTTAAGTCAAACACCAGAGCCAGAATAACACTGGACACAGTGGGATCAACACAAAAGCGGGTCACAAGTTAGGGAGCTGAGGCTGCTGTTAGGGAAGTGGCACCAGGACCTACAGCCAGTGCTGCCCTATCCTCGAGCTGAGCCTGGGGCTGCAGAGCCACTGAGCCCCCAGCCAGAGCAGCAGCCCTGGAGCTGGGCCAGGGCCAGCGCCCAGCAGCAGCACCAGCAGCCCCATGTGACAGCAGGACGTGCACACAGATGGGAGCCAGATGGGGATTACCAGGAATGCGTTGGCACAAAAAGCAGAGGATCTGGTTGCATTTAAGAACAAAACAAGCTTGTCCAACACTTGCCTGTGCTTCCTTTTCTTCTTCTGGGATGGATTCATTAACTCGTTTGTTGGCAGTTTCGTTATAAGCGATTCCTTCACTGCAAACTGAAAGACCTACCAAAGAACACAAGCAAAAAGGAAGAAACAAGTGCAGTGCACTCAAGTTGTTTTATCAAAAGCGCAAGGAGAGTGTGGGTAAGCACAGCAAGGCTCCCAGGCCTGGGCCCAGAAAGCAGCAGCTTCTCCCCATTTTCCTGCCTATGGCACACAGCCTCCTCCTGCCTGGAAATCGAGTGCTCACACACCTGTGACACTGCACATGGGAGGGAACCCACAATACCAGCACACAGGGCTCACTCTGCCAACAGCTGCACTGCTGCAGAGTAACACCCTGAACTCCAAAAGCATTGATGTGGCACCTTCCTCGGGGAGGTTTGTGGCAGAGAAATAAAGCAAACAGGCAGTGGCTCTGGCCCTGGCCCCTCTCTAGCTGCTGCCCTGCCTGCTCTGGGCACCCACCTGCTTGCAGGTCTTTGTCCCCAGCAGCCTGGCGATTGAGCAGAAGTTGTTGAAGTAGGTGCCATGGAAGACACGGAAGAGTGACTCCTCAGCTCCTGTCCACTCCACAGGCTCCTGCGGCGTCTCCACCGCAAACAGCTGGGACGAGGCCGGGCTCAGCTTCTGCTTAGTGGGGGTTTGGCAGCGGGAGTTGGCCTCTGGCAGGAAAGGCAGATGTTAAGCGAAACACACTCTGGAAGAAGGCACTTGGCCATCATGGTTTCGGGGGGCAGTGGTCCCCCCATAGTGCTCTGCAACCCTGCACTGCATTCCCAGCCATGCGCTTCTGCTTCTGGCCAGGCACAGTGCTCAGGAGCCAAGGGCTTGTTCTGAGTTTTGCAGGTCTCAGCAAAGCTCTAGCTTTGCCTAGCAACATTGCTCCTTCCTAGGAGAGGACAGTGAATCCCACAGCAGCAAGGGCAGGGCTGGTGTCCCTCAGGTTTGCTGGGAATACTGACTGCTAAGTTCAAATTCTCCAGCTGTGCAGGAAGCAGAGGGAAGCCTGGAGAACTCCAGCTGCAAGGAGCTGCCTGCCCTCACTGCCCACACAGAGAGGAGTGGGTTGTCCCAGGACTGGCACCATACCCGAGGAGCTAGAGGCCCACTCGTTGCCTGTGTCCCGGTCGCTGTCGCCCTCCCTGGTCTCAGTGAGTGCCGGTGTGTTGGAGCAGGATGCGCTCACCACGTGGTGCCGCCGCCGGCGACGGCCTGAGCACTTGGATCGGGGGTTGTGCAGTGCAGCAAACTCCTTGGCTCCTTCCTGCAAGCAGAGCAGAAGACAAGAGAGGTGGCAGATGACCAGGGAATGCAGGAAGGCTTTTCCACAGGCCCTGGGACAAGCCCTGTCCTGCCACCACCAAGAGCAGGTAGAAGTGGCTGGCCATGTGGTCCCTTCAGCAAGTGCCAAACCCTGGCAGCCGCTTGTCTTGCAGGTTCCCACTTTGTTCCCTTTGGCATTGCTGCCCTGTCAGCAGGGGCTCCCTGGCCCTGAATCCCCAGCCCACTCCTCTGGGTCCTCCTGGCTTCTCACTCTGCTCCTTTTTAACACGGGCTTAATTTCTCTAACACTGCACTGAGTCCAGAGAAATCACCTGTCACTCAATTTCCCATCTGCTACTCTGGAATTAGGCTTTGTTGGAAATCTACTCTAATATGCATCTGGTAAGGTCTGCATTTGCATTCATGCCCTCTGAATCCAACAAGGACCAGAACTAATTCTGAAAAAATCATCCAAGTTGTGAAAAAGATCCACAGGGCTCTGCAGAGCAGAGTTGGCCAGGGCACTTCTCTCACGGTTTCTAAAGCAGTGACACAGAAACATACCAGCCAGAGGAAACAGTCTGCGCCGCAAGGATCTGGCTCAATCTTGGTCTCTCTATTCTTTCGTTTGTACACATTAGGAGTAGCATGAAAAGCTGAAAAAGTAACAGTTATCTTTACTATTAGCATTCTCCAAGAGTCTCCCCCCACTCTGCAAGGGACAGGAAGCAGGTGCCTGTGTGCCTGAGGGTTCCCCTGGCAGCAGGGCCAGAGGTGACCAGACCCACAGGGTAACCCTGCTCCAACCCACGAACGGGCTGAGCAGCTTGGGAAGGAGAGGCCATAGGAAAAGGATCTGCTTTCACACTGAAACAAAAAGACCACATCATATTAATATTATATCTTTTAATAAATAATTCACTGAAAAAAGTCCTGTGACTTCCCAAAGAAGCCCTTAAGACCTGGAGAACAGCAGGTCCAGCAGCTAAGCAGTATCCAAAAGGCTTTGGCAGGACCAACTGCAGGAACATCACTAAGAAGAAGCTGTAAGTTCCAGGGAGGCAACAAAACACAGGGGCATGTCCAGACTTTGGCAGTGAAACATTCATGCCTTTCACTGACGAGCTTCTGCAAAGCAAGAGCCAAGTCTGGTGGCGGCAGGACTACTGCACAAACTGCCGGGAGCTCGGAGGCGGCGTGCTGAGCGCGGCGAGGGGACGGCCACGCACGTCGGTCTGCCTTCCGTGGGAGCAGAGAGCCGAGCCGTCTGTACAAAAGGCTTCTGGGCACCTGTCAGCTCCTAAGGCCCCACTGCAAACTCATGAGGCACCACCCTCCAGAGACTCCAGCACAGACTAAGCAAGGTGTGCAGAGGAAAACTGAGGAGAAAGGGCTCTAGGGAAGCGTCCGGCTGAGGAGGTGGCACTTACGATGCAGAAAGCAGTCGTATTTGAAGCAGCGGCGGCAGAAGAGGGTGTGGAAGGAGTGCAGGGACTGCTCCCGCTGCACCGACTTGGCGCACGGCCCGTCGATGTTGGGAGTGCACTGCGGCGGCAGCACGTTGGGGTCTGACACCTCCGTGAGCTCCCGGTACCTGTTGACAAACACAAACACCCAGGGATGTGCTTTCCCCATTTGTGACAGCTTTACATGCCTGCATCACCATCTGGGCACATCGGGCTCTGGCCCAGGTACCTGAAGGCCACTGAAAACACACTCTGCCCACAGAGCCTGCAGGCACGGAGCTCTGTGGCCCAGCCAGCCCACAGTGCTGGTCTCTGAAATAAGGATTTCAGCTCTTGCTAAGAAAGGGAACAGACAACCAGGGCAGGATTTTCTACCTTTCTTTCATATCCTCTGGGAAGCCATACTCAGGAAACATGGAAGAAATAGCAGTGAATATCATGTCATTGGGAAACCTCTTCTTGGAACACTTCTTGTTACCTACAAAGAAGAGGAGAGAATTCTTCAGCCAAGCTGATGTGGATGAGTCTTTCCTTCTTGCACAGAGCAATTCCAGAGATGCTCAGGATTGTATTTTAAGACAGAAATGTAATCCCATGCACAACAGATAAACCTTGTGTCCTGCAACCAGGCTGAGGTATTTCCACAAGCAGTGCTAGGCCACTTTCAGTGCAGCACTATGTACTGCTAGAAGTACTTTTCCAACTTTTCTTAAGCACTATTACTATTTATTTCTGCCAGGGCAGAACTTGCAGACAATGCTTTTCTACATCCACAAAAGTGTTGGTGTTTGTGCCGCCCGCATCACTACGGATCAAGGACAAAGACAAAATTACCCATGAGCATTCAGAAGGTCATCGAGGACACATGAAAATCCCACAAACCAGAGCTTCCTCTAGACAACAAGAGCTCCAGGTGGCACAGGAGAGGGAAGAGGAACACTAACACATGGAAAGCAGGTCTGGAAGGGATTTGAAAATGTCCATCTCCCTGCCTCCCACAGAAACAAATCCACCCACACTTCCCTGACAGGTGCTTGCCAGACCAGCACTTGAAAACATCCCATGGCCTCTCAGATAACACCCAGCTCTGCTAATCTCACAAGGAAGTGGGTTTTCAGATTATCATCTAAATTACTCCTCACCACACTTTAAGATGGTGATTTCTTCTCCTGTCCACAGCGGGCAGTGAGAACAAACCATTTCCCTTCTGCTGCAGAACTTGTCAAGCTGGAACTATTCTTGGAGACACATTGACAACCCAGTGATGGCAGGAGAGCAGTCCCCAGTGCTCAGGTGGGGCAGGACAGAAACGTGACCAACATAATCCCCACTCTCTGGGGGCCAAACCCACCTTCCACTGCAATTCGCTTTCTTTTCCTTGTCACTGGCAGCTCTTCTTTTCCATCCTCCTGCTTCACCTCAGAATCATTGTGTCCTTCCTCTTCCTCGTCTGAGTACTGATTCAGAGCATTCACCAGCTCCAGGAACACAGCATCACTGATGAGGACTGACCCTGAGATCATTTCTGAAACACACAGAAGTGGTAGTGCCACCATCTTTCTCACTTCTCGCCATGGCAAACCACAAGCCAATGTGCTCTGCTACCCACCAGAGCCATTCTCTCAGGTTTTTTGGGGGTAGGTGGGATTTTAGCACCAGAGTCAGTAGTGGTGCATCATTTTCAGCAATCTGGGGACAGGCCACACCAGTTTTCCCTGTCTTCCTCCTCGCTGGGCAATTTTATAATGGGGCAGGCAGCGCTTTTCATTGATTAAACTCTTGGCTAAGGCAACAAGCAGAACAGGGTTGCTGAGCTACTCCCCCTCTAGCACATTTTCAGCATCCCAGAGGATGCCTGTGAATCCTCTACACAGGAGCACTGGCTCCAGAGCACTCCAGGCATTAAAATGGAGTGAGGTATCCAAAGGCAGGAATGTGCCCTTGCAAAGGAGAATGGCAGGCACCCTCCTGTTTCCCTGCTCCACAGAAAAGCTGGTTGCTGCTGCCACCTTTCGACCTCTGAACTACTTGGATATGTTATTTCCAAGAGACTGAATCATAGAACCACAGGAAGGTTTGGGTTGGAAGGGATCTTAAAGCTCATCTTGTTCCACCCCTGCCACGGACAGGCCACTAGACCAGGTTGCTACAAGTCCCATCCAACCTGGCCTGGAGGGGACAGAGCAGGTTGTTCCCAGGTTACCTTCCTCTCCGTGAACTTTCCCATCATAGTTATTAATAAGTTCTTCAATGAAAGTTTCATCTTCTTCCTTCACCTCGTCACCCATGTAAGGTATATTGCACAGAACCGTTTCATCCTCCACCTGAAGAGAGATCAGACACAACTCAGAAAAGCAGAGTTTGCTGACCCCAAAGGGGCTGTGCCCAAGGCTCCTCTGGTCCTTCAGACCTGCCAACAACACAGTGCACAGCAGAGGTTCAGATGTGTCATCACATCAGTGCTATCCCATTGTAACCCAGTCACAAATGAAAGGACCTGCCTAAGAAACAAAACTCTTCATATAAAGGGAAATAAAAGTCTTAGGAAAAAACACAAATAAACAAATCCCCAAAAAAACATAATTACTCCTTGAATCTTGTGAAGCAATGGTGACTCTGTTGAGAAGTCATATGTAAAGGGGACTACCTGGGTGAGGTAGTGTGGACACAAGGCTGCCTTATGGGATTCTAAAAAACCAGCAACTAAAGCAACATTTTCCATCATCTCTCAAGCAGATGTTGCCTGAAACAACTGGGATGAAGAACCACTTCCCAACTGTGTAACAATCTGAGACTGACCTCACTGAGACCCTGCACTTCCCACGTACCATGAAATTCTGCTGAAGAGGGGACCAGGAGTACATAATGGGCACCAGTGCCACTGTGTTCAGGGTCCTCATGTACAGTGTCTGGCTGGGAAATCCTGGGAAAATGCTCTCAACAGTGCACTGGAATACAAGTACAGAGAAGGTCAGTGAGGAGCCACAGCCTGAGGAAAACTGAATTCAGGACGAACACAGAAGCCCCACATCCACCCTGTGGACTCCATCACAGGAAAAAGCCTTGGGGGTACTTTTAGTCCATTTCTGCATTCCAGAAGTATGAGGCATGGCCTGACACTGACCTAGGACAACACAGACAAAAACACATCCATATCCCCACAGCCCCCTGCAGAGTCCTGGTTCCAGTCCCCACTTGCTGTTGCTGCCCTTTTTCCTCTGCACACCTGTTTCAGGAACGGGTGCCCACTGACTGGCTTCATCAGCTGCACTGGCTGCACTCGAAGCTTCTTCCAGTCTTCATTAAGGATTTGAGTCTTTTCATGAACCTTCGCAAAGTTGGCCACAAAGAGAGCCTGAAAGGAGAGAAAGGAACTCTCAAAATTTAAGAAAACCCGTTGAGAACTCCCACAGCACTGAAAGGGTTCAGCAGGGAGATCCTGTAAAAACCAACTGGAAATGAGCTCTCTTGCTGCAGTTACACAGCCTCGTGTGTACGACAGCTGCTGCCTACAGGGCTCAAGATACAGCACGAGAACTGGCATCTCTTCCATTGATCCAGCTTGCAAGCCAAGCACAGCTTATCAATTCACCTTGCTGACACCCTCTGGTACCACTCAGACACTCTGAGCTGAAATTAAGCATTTCTGGGGCATCTCAGCCCAGTCCTTGCTGTGGCTGTACCTTTGCTCCCATGTTTGCCTGGAACCTCTTGAGCTGCCGCAGACGCATGTACTCGGACTTGACTTTCCTTTTCCAGTACATGATGCACTTGGATGTCGGAGGAGTGGTAATTTCCATTTTTCTGTAACAGTACAGAAAGAATAAATAATAAATAACGGTGAGCTCAACCCCCAAACAAGTGCTATTAGAAAAACGTCCCTGTGGATGGGAAAAACACTCTATGCATCATAGACTTAAACCAAGCAAAATAACGCCGTCGCTCTGCAGTGCTCCTGACTGCGGAACACCCACAGCCGAAGCGCACGGACAGGCCCGGGACAGCAGCGAGGGGCGGTGCTGATCAGAACCGCGCGCTCCTGTCCCCCGAGCCCCGGGGGCAGCACGTGAGCTCGAGGGTGACCGGGGTCCCCACCCTCCCCCGGAACACGCCGCGGGTCCACTCCAGCAACCCTCCCTGCCGCTCCGGCCGGGCCCGAGCGCTCCCCGCGCCCGGGAACAAGAACCGGAGCGAGCCGAGGCCGGCGGCGCCGCCGGGCCGGAGGAGCGGGTCCGAGCCCCGCAACTCCCTGCCCCCGGGGCCTGGCCGGTACCACGGGAACCCGCTGCCCCCCGGGACCCCCCGGCCCCGCCCGCACTCACTGCTCGGCCATCGCGACAGGGGGAGGCCGCGCGCCCCCGCGACACTGCGCGCGCGCCGGACCGCCCCGGTCCCACCCCCGACCCGCCTCAGGAGCCG